>JAKCPI010007146.1:0-24338 GCA_023213315.1 Euborellia annulipes | reverse complement strand
AAGAGTGCAGCACAATCAGTTATTTTATATTATAAGGATATCTATACAAAATATGTATAGTTTGGTTTATATTAAAAATTTCCAAATCCAATAATAATATGTATCAGGAGATTAAAAACATAAAGGAGTGTCACTTCTGACGTGACGTCACTTTTGGCGCCAACACACTCTTCTATTCTCACAACAAACAAATACAGCAGGATTTCTTTGTCTGATTTGTGCTGCGACCTTGTGGAGATGTTTTGAATTATAAGTATTATTTTTAGTCTCCACAAGAGTGCAGCACAAATCAGTTATTTTATTCAATTAATATACAAAATATTAAAATAGCCAATTCCAATGATAATATGTATCAGGAGATTAAAAACATAAAGGAGTGTTACTTCTGACGTGACGTCACTTTTGGCGCCAACACACTCCTCTACTATTCTATTCTCCTGTTCGTTAGACCTACTATATTTTCTTTTAATTTTTACTAAAATAAAAATTAAAACGTATGAAGAAAAATCTGGTGTGACTGGCGCACAGCACACAACTTTCTCTTACCTTCGGTAATCGAAAGTTATGTTCTGTGCTTGTCACACCAGATTTTTGTGTCGACATGTATTTAGTTTCCGACAGTAGGGTACAATTGAATTCAAGATGTAAAATCTGGTGTGACTGGCGCACAGCACACAACTTTCTCTTACCTTCGGTAATCGAAAGTTGTGTTCTGTGCTTGTCACACCAGATTTTTTGTGTCGACATGTATTTAGTTCCCGGACGTAGGGAATATTTGAATTCAGATGTAAAATTTATAAGTATGGGAAAATATTTATATTTTGTAACCATGGCAACCATTCCTCCTATCTTTCCTATGAAACACAAGAGTAAAGTGTCCTTCAAACAATTTTGAGGGCAAAACGAGAATATACATTTGAAAGATCATCTAAAAAATAATTGATTTTTGAATTTTAATCAAAATCGTTAGAGCGAATTTTGAGAAAATCGAAAAAAACTGAAAAAGTACATCAGTAAAGTACTAGTACTCTTTGGCCGATTTTGATTAAAAGCTTATTTTTCCGGTCCCGGGGGGTGTTTAACTTAAATATAAAATTTCAACCTCCTAGCTCAATTCCTTCATGCTTAAAATTGAACACACACACACACACACACCCACCCACCCACCCACCCACACACACACAGACAGACCATGTCGCGAAAACCACTTTTTTGGATTCAGGGGACCTCAAAACGTGAAGATCCATCAAAATCTCGACATCGAATTTTTGACATGAATCCAATACTTTCTCTCTATATATATATTACATATATACATAGGTAAGAGAAAGTAAAAAATAAAATTTAATAATAATTATTTATAATTATATTTATTAATCATATAAACATTTGATATATATATATAGTCTATACTCAAAATACAGTAAAAAAATCTGGTGTGTGTGGCGCACAGCACACAACTTTCTCTTACCTTCGGTAATCGAAAGTTGTGTTCTGTGCTTGTCACAGGGCCGGCGCAGGAAAGATATTTTTTGTGCCCCCCCCCCCCCCAAAAAACTTTAAAAATTTAATTTGCCGCCCCCTCAAAATTTTCCCCGATCTCAAAAAATTTTTCTGCGAAATTTTTTTTTTTTTTTCGCGGAACCAAAATTTTTTTTTTTCCACACGTAAAAATATTTTACCTTTTTTTTAGAGACACAAAATTTTGCCGCCCCCCGGGACCGAAATTTTGTGTGCCCCCCCGCGGAACATAAATATACTGTATTTTACCTTTTTTTAGAGACACAAAATTTTGCCGCACCCGGGACCGAAAAAATTTTTTCCCGTGTGCTGCCCCGCGGTACATCAATTTTTGCGGAACCAAAATTTATTTTTCCCTTTTTGCCGCCCTCTCCAGGTTGCCGCCCTAGGCGGCCGCCTAGTTTGCCTAGTGGACGCGCCGCCTCTGACTGTATATTCACAATTTTCACAAAATAGTTATAAAATATCATGGGCGTAACTAGGGGGGGCCTGCCCCCCCCCCAGAAAGCTCCTTGCCCCAAGAAAAATTGAGAAAATATGGGGATTTCCAGGCCCACCGGAGGATAGCTGGCCCCATGGCTCCCCCCAGCCAAATTCTCTAGTTACGCCCATGGTGGTCTTCAAACAATTTTGAAAGCAAAATAGAACAGCATCAAAAAAATAATTGATTTTTGAATTTTAAGAGAAAGTAATAAATTAATATGTCAAAATAAATTTGGAAAATCGATTTTTAATCATTTTCAGAACGTTTTGAGACTAAAATTTCATTGTTTTTGCTTGAATATTTTATATACTAAGTTATTCAATCAATATCAAGGTGTAAATGTGTTTATTTAATTAAAAAACAATAAATTAGGATAATTAGAAAATGAAAGAGGCAGTTAAAATTTGAAGATGTAAAAGGCAATAAATAAACCCCCATTTTATGTGGTCGTAGTTAAATAAAAAAATGTCTATAGCTTTATAATTGATTGAAAAGACCAGTTTTGCATTTTGCCACAAATCCAACGAAAAAAAATCTGGTGTGACTGGCGCACAGCACACAACTTTCTCTTACCTTCGGTAATCGAAAGTTGTGTACTGTGCTTGTCACACCAGATTTTTTGTGTCGACATGTATTTAGTTCCCGGCAGTAGGGAATATTTGAATTCAGATGTAAAATTTATAAGTATGGGAAAATATTTATATTTTGTTACCATGGCAACCATTTCTCCTATCTTTCCTATGAAGCACAAGAGTAAAGTGTGCTTCAAACAATTTTGAGGGCAAAACGAGAATATACATTTGAAAGAGCATCTAAAAAATAATTGATTTTTGAATTTTAATCAAAATCGTTAGAGCGAATTTTGAGAAAATCGAAAAAAACTGAAAAAGTACATCAGTAAAGTACTAGTACTCTTTGGCCGATTTTGATTAAAAGCTTATTTTTCCGGTCCCGGGGGGTGTTTAACTTAAATACAAAATTTCAGCCTCATAGCTCAATTCCTTCATGCTTAAAATTGAACACACACACACACACCCACCCACCCACCCACCCACCCACCCACCCACACACACAGACAGACCATGTCGCGAAAACCACTTTTTTGGATTCAGGGGACCTCAAAACGTGAAGATCCATCAAAATCTCGACATCGAATTTTTGACATGAATCCAATACTTTCTCTCTCTATATATATATTACATATATACATAGGTAAGAGAAAGTAATAAGAGAGATAGAGAGATTTTTTGAAAAGCGAATCTGCGCGTGAAGAAAAGCCTAGACGAGAGTGAAGCGAGGCTCCCTGGCTGCACTCTGGGCGCAGATCGAATTAGAAAAAACAAATCGATGCTCTCCCCAGCATTTGAAATAATTGACAAATTGATTGATTTTCATCTTTTTATGCTTTTATAAAATTTTATTCGAATTTTTTTTTAACTATAAGAATAAAAGAGTGCATATTTATCTATAAAAAATTCAATCCTTTGAGAAAAAATAAAATTTCAAAATATTTTGTCTTCAATCAAAGAGATGCTTATTTCTCATAAATATATTAAATAATAAAATCCATCCCTTTAGACTGTGGGGTTTGAGTATCAGTGTCTTGTTCTCAAACATCCTTTGAGTCGCGGCCCCGTTGGGAACCAAATAAATATCTCACGGCCCTCCCCCCCTATTTTTTTTTTTTTTACATTCTCTTGCCTATGTGTGTTCAATTTTAAGCATAAAGGAATTGAGCTAGAAGGGTGAAATTTTATATTTAAGTTAGACACCCCCCTGAGGCGTGGAAATTTTAATCAAAATCAGCCAAAAAGTACTAGTACTTTACTGATGTAGTTTTTCAGTTTTTTTTCGATTTTCTCAAAATTCGCTCTAACGATTATTTTTTTACTTTCTCTTACCTATGTATATATGTAATATATATATAGAGAGAAAGTATTGGTTTCATGTCAAAAATTCGATGTCGAGATTTTGATGGATCTTCACGTTTTGAGGTCCCCTGAATCCAAAAAAGTGGTTTTCGCGACATGGTCTGTCTGTGGGTGGGTGGGTGGGTGTGTGTCTGTTCAATTTTAAGCATGAAGGAATTGAGCTATGAGGTTGAAATTTTATATTTAAGTTAAACACCCCCCGGGACCGGAAAAATAAGCTTTTAATCAAAATCGGCCAAAGAGTACTAGTACTTTACTGATGTACTTTTTCAGTTTTTTTCGATTTTCTCAAAATTTGCTCCAACGATTTTTTTTAAATTCAAAAATCAATTATTTTTTAGATGCTCTTTCAAATGTATATTCTCATTTTGCGATTGAAATCTTCTGAAGACCACTTTACTCTTGTATTTCATAGGGAAGATAGGAGAAATGGTTGCCATGGTAACAAAATATAAATATTTTCCCATACTTATAAATTTTACATCTTGAATTCATATGTACCATACTGTCGGGAACTAAATACATCTCGACACAAAAAATCTGGTGTGACAAGCACAGTACACAACTTTCGATTACCGAAGGTAAGAGAAAGTTGTGTGCTGTGCGCCAGTCACACCAGATTTTTTAAATTAATAAATCAATTATTTTTTAGATGCTCTTTAAAATGTATATTCTCATTTTGCCGTTGAAATCTTCTGAAGACCACTTTACTCTTTTTCTTCATTGGAAAGAGGAGAAATGGTTGCCATGGTAGCCGAATTTAAATCTTTTACTTTTTAGATTAAAATTCATATAAATCAATTATTTAGATGCCCTTTTAAAAAGTACATCAGTAATATTTTGCGAAAATTGTTTGAAGTACTCAAATCATTTCATCTAAATTAAATTTAACACTTTGATATTTAACTACCCTACAGTAATACAAGATGGAAATATCGCTTGTGTTCAAATAAATATAACATCCATGTGATGATGAAGAATTGAAGGATTTTACATCTAAATATATAACTATCATTTATTTGGCAATATTCTCTGACTGCTTAATTAATTTTTTTTTTCGCTTTCAATTTTTATAATTCTTGGAAATGTCAAAAAAAAAAGCTATTAAATTATTATTTTTAAAAAGACAAATCATTTTTCTTAGAAAAGAGAGGAAGGGGGAGAGGCGCCTGGCGCTTTTCTCCTCATCAACAATCAGAGCGGTGGGGTGGGGGAACCTGCTGCCCACGACCCTCCCCTCCTTTGGCCAAACTAAGAGCTGGAAATAATTAACGTTGGAAATGAATAAAATTTTGATAATTCAATTGTCTATAACTCGGCAACCCCGCATCCAATTCGCATCGGATTTTTTGTAATGAGTTTAGAATTTCCTTGAGAATATTAACATGGAACTAAAATTGAATAATTAAAAATATATTTTTTCTTTAATCTAACCATCCGTTCAACCAATCAAATGACAGTAAAAAGAATTATCGTTCCATATTCTCTGAAATTTTCCCTTTTATCTGTTTATAAAATTTTCAAACAGGTTTTTTTTTTTTTTTTTATTTCTCTTTATTAGCAATCTCCGCACTCCCAATTTTTATTAAATAAACGAATATTATATAAATTTTAAATAAATACCTTAGGGGTTGTCCACATATTACGTAATGCGTTAGAGGGGGGAGAGGCATGGGCGTAGCTAGGGGGGTGCCGGGTGAGGCATGGCCCCCCAGAAGGTTCGTGCCCCCCCCCCCCTAGAAAGCTCCCTGCTCCAAGAAAAATTGAGAAAATATAGGGCTTTCCAGGCCCTCCGGAGGACAGCTGGACCCATGGCCCCCCCAGCCAAATTCTCTAGTTACGCCCATGGTAGCGTGCCTACCTTCTATACCAAACGTCGCGGGTTCGGACCCCAGGCAGTCCGATGATTTTATTTAAGGCATTTGGATACCAAATGGCTTAAGTAGAAATGCCTGGGCCCTCAATAGATATATTAAAAACATACGAGTATCGTTAAAAGTCTTAAATGGCCTAAGTTGCCGAATAGACTGTGTGAATGTGAGAAAAAAGTGTGGATGTTTTTTATAAAAAAAAAAAATATTTTCTTTTATTAAACCCTCAGTGCTGATGAAAAAAAAATAACTTCCAATACTAATTAATCTTGAATTCTAATATATTGGCGAAGAATGCCTGGACCCCAATATATGTAGGCTATATGGGGCATTCCACGCCAACTCGACCACTTTTGAACCCGACCATTTTTGGTTTGGCTGAAACTTTGTCATCTTTTTATACCCTATTGAAAACGTGTCTGAGAATTTTTTCAGATTTTACGACCCAGCCAAAAAAAAGTTATAGCATTTTCAAAAAACATTCATTTTTTTTTAAATAACCGTAAAACTGTCAAAAGTTAACTTATCGGGACGTTTTTTTTTTTTAAATTTTTGTCTTTATATGTTTTTTTTCAGAAATAAATATGACGACATTTTCCGAAAAAAGCAAAAATTTCGGGATGAATGACACTTTTTTTTAATTTTTTTTTTTTATAAAAAACTTTGATTTTTTCTACAAATGCTCTGAAAATTTCAGATTGGGATTATTTCGCGTTCTATTTTTTTTTTTTTTTTTTGAAAAAAATTTTTTTTTTTCTCCGCTTATTTATTATGACGATGCTATTAAATTCTTCCAGGATTGACTGAGATTCTAGAAAATTGAAGAAAAATAATAATAATAATGGTTAGAGGTGATGAAAATCGAGAAAATTCAATTTATCCTGAAAAAAATTAGAAATTAGTTGTGTATTCAACTACGGAAGAATTTGAAGCGTCAGGGGGGGGGGGGGGGGCGAATAGAAAATATGGGGCTTTCCAGGCCGGAAGATGGCTGGTCCCATGGCCCCCCTTCAATTTTTCTTGGGGCAAGGAGCTTTCTGGGGGGGGGTAGGCCCCCCGGCACCCCCCTAGTTACGCCCATGTTTCTAAGCTTTTACTTGACGCTTCAAATTCTTCAGTAGTTGAATACACAACTAATTTCTAATTTTTTTCAGGATAAATGGAATTTTCTCGATTTTCATCACCTTTAACTATTATTATTATTATTTTTCTTCAATTTTCTAGAATCTCGGTCAGTCCTGGAAGAATTTAAGAGCACCATCATGATAAATAAGCGGGGAAAAAAAAATTCTTTTTTTCAAAAATAAAAAATCTGGTGTGACTGGCGCACAGCACACAACTTTCTCTTACCTTCGGTAATCGAAAGTTGTGTACTGTGCTTGTCACACCAGATTTTTTGTGTCGACATATATTTAGTTCCCGACAGTACGGAACATATGAATTCAGATGTAAAATTTTTTTTTTTTTTTTTAAAATCAACTTTTTTTTCACACCAACACATAGTCTTTCCAACTTAGGCCATTTAAGACTTTAAACGATATCCTTATAGAATTAATTACATATTATGGCCGGCATCTTATTTAAGCCATTTGGCCAATTGGCTTAAATAAAACATCGGACTGCCTGGGGTCCACCCGCGATGTTTGGTATAGGGTAGCGCAACACACCACGAGCGATGTAAAATTTATAAGCATGGGAAAATATTTATATTTTGTTACCATGGCAACCATTTCTCCTATCTTCCCTATGAAATACAAGAGTAAAGTGGGCTTCAGAAGATTTCAATTGCAAAATGAGAATATACATTTTAAAGAGCATCTAAAAAATAATTGATTTTTGAATTTATTTGCGTTGGAGCAAATTTTGAGAAAATCGAAAAAAACTGAAAAAGTACATCAGTAAAGTACTAGTACTCTTTGGCCGATTTTGATTAAAAGCTTATTTTCCCGGTCCCGGGGGTGTTTAACTTAAATATAAAATTTCAACCTCATAGCTCAATTCCTTCATGCTTAAAATTGAACACACACACACCCACACACCCACACACCACACACACAGACAGACCATGTCGCAAAAACCACTTTTTTGGATTCAGGGGACCTCAAAACGTGAATATCCATCAAAATCTCGACATCGAATTTTTGACATGAATCCAATACTTTCTCTCTATATATATATTACATATATACATAGGTAAGAGAAAGTAAAAAAAATAGAACGCGAAATAATCCCACTCTGAAATTTTCAGAGCATTTGTAGAAAAAATCAGTTTTTTATAAAAAAAAAAAAAATTAAAAAAAAAAGTGTCATTCATCCCGAAATTTTTGTTTTTTTCCGAAAATGTCAAAAAAAACGTTCAAGATGAATCTGTAAAATTTTGTCATATTTTTTTCTGAAAAGTACATTTAAAGACAAAAATCCCTTAATTTAGCAACATTATAAGATTTTATAGTCATTTTTAGAATAAAATTTTATAAAATTTGAGTATACAACAGATGAAATCAATCAATTTGACAATTATTTCAACTAATGGAAGAGCATCAAATTTTTTTTCCAATTCGATCGGCGCCCAGAGACCAGCCAGGGAGACTTGCGTAACTCTTATCTAAGCCTTTTGTCTCGCGCGAGATCGCTTTTCAAAAAATCGCTAAATCTCTCTTATTTATTCACGGATTTGAGGCAAAATGCAAAACTGGTCTCTTGAATCAATTATAAAGCCATAGGAATTTTTCTATTTAGCTACGCCCACATCAAATGAGGGTTTATTGATGACACTCACGACTTCTAACGTCAACACTCCCGCCAATATTTTCTAATTTATTGTTTTTTAATTAAATAAACACATTTAGGGCTTGATGTCGATTGAATAAATTAAAATATAAAATATTCTAACTACAGAGGCGTACCGAGGCAGTTGGGGGCCTGGGGCGGCTCTAGAAGAGGGGGCCTTATATTGAATTTTTTTTTGGGGGGCTCATCTTTAAATATACACACAAATATACACAAAAATATTTTTAAAATACCGTATATCACTGAAGCCCAAGGGCCCCGGGGCCTCTCAAAGGGAGATTTTCATTAAATTTTGTTCTTACTTGAGCGCTGAGGGCCCCGAGGCCTCTCAAAGGGAGATTTTCATTAAATTTTGTTCTTACTTGAGCCCTGAGGACCCCGGGGCCTCTCAAAGGGAGATTTTCATTAAATTTTGTTTTTACTTGAGCCCTGAGGGCCCCGGGGCCTCTCAAAGGGAGATTTTCATTAAATTTTGTTCTTACTTGAGCCTGAGGGCCCCGAGGCCTCTCAAAGGGAGATTTTCATTAAATTTTGTTTTTACTTGAGCCCTGAGGGCCCCGGGGCCTCTCAAAGGGAGATTTTCATTAAATTTTGTTCTTACTTGAGCCCTGAGGGCCCCGGGGCTTCTCAAAGGGAAATTTTCATTAAATTTTTTTTTTTATAAATATATGGGGGCCTATGCCTGCTCGGGGCCTGGGGCGGATCGCCCCCCTCGCCCCCCCCCTCGGTACGCCACTGTTCCAGGGAAATAGAATCATCCTCAGTACAATCATCAGATGTTTTGCAAATCGTTAACTCCTCCCATCCAATATGACAAAACAGCTGATCATTCCATGAATGCGATTTTCATAATCATGATTCTGTCATTGGGGTCGAAATATTTACAAATTAACAGATAATACGCAAAAATATTTATTTTTGGCTGATGTCTTTATAATAAAATTTATTTATCATCCTTACGGCCATCTACAAACAATATGAATTTATTTTATTATTTAATATATTTATGAGAAATAGGCATCTCTTTGATTGAAGACAAAATATTTTGAATTTTATTTTTTTTTTTTTATAGGTTTAAATGGCCTTCGACACAATAAGGTCGTTTTGGCCAGCCACATAATGGTTTAATTTAACACAAGAGTAATCACTCAGATTCTAACATTGTTCGCTGATAAAAATCTATAGATGTCAAATGATTGAATTTTTTATAGATAAATATGCAGTCTTTTATTCTAATAGTTAAATAAAGTTTCGAATATAAAATGTTATAAAAGCATAAAAATATCAAGAAATCAATCAATTTGGCAATTATTTCAAATGATGGGAGAGCATCAATTTTTTTTTCTAATTCGATCCGCGCCCAGAGTGCAGCCAGGGAGCCTCGCTTCACTCTCGTCTAGGCTTTTTTTCTCGCGCACAATCGCGTTTCAAAAAGTCAATATATCTCTCTTATTTTTCGATGGATTCGTGGAAAAATGCAAAACTGGTCTTTTCAATCAATTATAAAGCCATAAACATTTTTTCATTTAACTACGACCACATAAAATGGGGGTTTATTAATTGCCTTTTACATCTTCAGATTTTAACTGCCGCCTTCATTTTCTAATTATCCTAATTTATTGTTTTTTAACTAAATAAACACATTTAGGCCTTGATATTGATTGAATAACTTAGTATATAAAATATTCAAGAAAAAACAATCAAATTTTAGTCTTAAAACTTTCTGAAAATGATTAAAAATCGATTTTCCAAATTTATTTTGACATATTAATTTTTACTTTCCCTTAAAATTCAAAAAGCAATTATTTCAACACCTGCCAGGAGTGAACAGGAGAATAGAATAGTAAAGGAGTGTTGGTGCAAAAAAAAAAAAATAATCTCTCTCTTTTTGATTTCCGGGTATATTCTTTGGTAATTTATAATATAAATTAAGAGGATTTCTCAGGCTGATTAGTGCTGCGACCCTGTGGAGACTTTTAGAATTATTGAAAGTGAAATTAGCTATTGGAAAAGGTTATTAGAGTTAAGAAAAAAATTTCTTTAATTACTAATCGAATAATATTTAGCCATCTTACCGGTATATAGGTACGAATATAATTTATTATTAAATTTGTTTGGTCTCACCTCCTTTTATTTCTATATAATAATAGGTATTGATTTAAAGTAGATTTTATTTGTTCTTCGAAATTATAACCTTAATTAAATTAAGTTACAAAATTAATTTTTGTTCCCTTACTTACTTTCTCTATATAAATATATACATAGGTAAGAGAAAGTAAAAAAATAAAAATTATCGCTATTTCTTCCTTTTTAATCTTTCAATAATTTTTTCATTTAGTGTTTAAAGATTTCTAATTTTCTTTTTTATCTATAAATATTTTATTTAGTCATGTATATACTGTATTTGAGTTGAATTCTGATCAGGAGAGAGCTGTGCGTCTGTTCACACCATAGAAAGAACTAGAACATTACAGATGAGTAGAGACCGGATTTTAAGCAAAATGCTTATTGCTGAATTTTATAAGCAACCATTAGATATTTAATTTCTATACGAATTAGGAAAAACTAAGTGTATTGAGATTGCATTTTTTATGCTTTTTTTGCTTTTTTGAGTTTTTATGCTTTTTTTCCATTTCGTGCTTATTTGAACTTATTTTACGAATATTTATAATTTTTTTTTTTTTTATTAAAAAACTTTTTTCCATTCACACACGCATACACCAGAGACGTATATAAGGGGGGGGCGCCCCTCCCAAAAAATTTTCCAAAAACCCCGCAGTGCGAAAAAATATAGCCCTGTAAAAAAATTTTTTCCGCAGGGTGAAAAAATTTGGTTCCGCAAAAAAAATTTTTCGCAGGGCGGGGCGGAATAAATTTAGTTTCTTTAAAAAAAAATTTGTATACGCCATTGGTATGAGTAAAAATTGCTTATGAGATGCTTTTTTTCAACTTTTATGCTTATTTAACAACTTTTATTCAAATTTTTTATGCTTTTTAAGCACTTTTTTCCATTTTTTATGCTTTTTGTCCGGTCTCTACAGATGAGTTAGGAAAAAACCCATTTGAATATGTTTAACAAGGGAATCACAAAGAACTAGTCATTTCAAATGAACGAGAATCATTGACTTCTCTTATTCAATGTATTAATTCCTTTTCGTTTGAAATCACCTCCCTGTTTGAAATATTCATCGAGGAGAAAGAGACAGAAGATTATGAGTGGAAGTGAGAAAAAAGATAGTCACTTAAAAGATCTGTTTTCTGCTCGACGACCAGCCGACATCCAAGTCAAACAATCGAGGTGACGTCATTTCTAAGAATCAATTAAAAAGATAAAAACAAAATAGTAATAAAATTATTCCAGGAAATAAAAAAAATCAATAAAAAAAAAACATTTTAAAATAATGCTTTTATAATATTCTTTTTTAAATAAATTATTAATAATTAATAAATCTTATTATTAAAAAAAATAATTTTTTTAATTATTCTGGTTGGATTCATGAGATGGGTTACCAAAGTTTTTTTATTTTTTTTTATTTATGCTTAACCAGAGTAATCTCGTTAACTTAAAGTTGAAATTGATATATCTTGAAAACCATTAAGTCGATTTGAATGCGGTTTTTTGCAAACAATAAAGAATCTTCTAGAGAAGTCCGTGCAGAGGCGTACCGAGGAAGTTGGGGGCCTGGGGCGGAACTAGAAGAGGGGGCCTTATATTGAATTTTTTTTTCTTGGAGGGGGGTGGTCATCTTTAAATATCCCTCTCCTCCATACACAAAAATATTTTTAAAATACTGTATATCCCTGAACCCCAAGGGCCCCGGGGCCTCTCAAAGAGAAATTTTTATTAAATTTTCTTTTTTTTTATCTAAATTTTCCCATTTTTACTTGAACCTTGAAGGCCCCGGGGGCCTCTCAAAGAGAAATTTTCATTAAATTTTGTTTTTACTTGCCCCCCCCCCCCCCCCCCCCCTGTCCTAAAAATAATAAAAAATCGATTTTAATTTATTTTGACAGATGAATTTTTTTTTTTCAAAATAATAAAAAAATTATTCAACATATATAAATAGTGAATAGTGCATTAGAATCAGCACTAAATCCTGAATCTTACACATTTATGTCAATTTCTAGTTTGCTCTATTTTATAAGAGAGAGTCACATCTATGTTTGCTTGAATTTTCGTAAATTTGCTAAAAACTAAAAAAGATATAAAATTGGTGTTTATTGATTCGTTATCTGCATTAAATACAGAATTTATTCGATATCTTAAATATCTTCTACCTTTTATGTTTAATGATATTAAGCCTTCTCAAATTTTGTATCCTTTTTTGAGTATAACTCGAAAAATAATTGAGATACAAAAATAACAAAAGTAGATTCTTAATCAGTGGTGTAGTGAGCTTAACTCGCGCCCGGGGCACAACACACCCCCGCATTCGAAAACCATAACATTATTCAGGGGCGTATATAGAACTCAAAAATTTTCTTGCCTGCGGAAAATTTTTTGCCCTGCTGTTAAAATCATTTTACCAAAGTGGGCTAAGTTTTGCGGAATTTTTCCCCCTTCCTGCGGAAAAATTTTATTTTTTTTGCGGAACCAAATTTTTCCGTCACGCGGAAAATTTTTTTAATTTTTTTCCCGGACATTAAAATTATTTTTTGTTTTGCGAATTTGTTTGGCGCCCCTTTGTGAGTAGCGCCCGGGGCATGATGACCCCCCCTTGCCCCCCCTCTCGCTACGCCACTGGTTATTAAATCAATATCAAGGCCATAAATGTGTTTATTTAATTAAAAAACAATAAATTAGTTTAATTAGATAATTAAGGAGGCAGTTAAAATTTGAAGATGTAAAAGGCAATTAATAAACCCCAATTTTATGTGGTCGCAGTTAAATAAAAAAATGTCTATAGTTTTATAATTGATCGAAAAGACCAGTTTTGCATTTTTCCACAAATCCAACGAAAAATAAGAGAGATTTAGCAACTTTTTGAAAAGCGAATCTGCGCGTGAAGAAAAGCCTAGACAAGAGTGAAGCGAGGCTCCCTGCCTGCACTCTGGGCGCCGATCGAATTAGAAAAAAACAAATTGATGCTTTCCCATCATTTTGAAATAATTGCCAAATTGATTGATTTCATCTTTTTATGCTTCTATAAAATAAAATTTTATTCGAAACTTTATTTAACTATAAGAATAATATTTATCTATAAAGAATTCAATCCTTTGAGAAAAAATAAAATTTCAAAATATTTTGTCTTCAATCAAAGAGATGCTTATTTCTCATAAATATATTAAATAATAAATATAATAATTAAATAAATCTATCCCCTTAGACCTTTAGTTCAGTGCTTGTTAAACTTTTTGAGTTGCGGCCCAGTTGGGAACCAAATAAATAGCTCACGGCCCCCCTATTTTTTTTTTTTTTTTACTCTCTCTTACTTCTATATATGTTAATATATAGAGAGAGAAAGTATTGGTTTCATGTCAAAAATTCGATGTCGAGATTTTGATGGAAATACATGTTTTGAGGTCCCCTGAGTAAAAAAAGTCGGTCCCGCAAATTGGTTTGTGTGTGTGTGTGTGTGTGGGACATTTTTGTCCATGAAGGAAATGAACTAGGAGGTTGAAATTTTCTACTTAAGTTAGGCACCCTCCGAACTCGTGTAAATAAGCTTTTAAACAAAATCGGCCAAAAAGTACTAGACCTTTACTGATGTACTTTTTTAGTTTTTTTTTTTTTTTCGATTTTCTCAAAATTCGCTGCAACGATTTTTTTTTTTTTAATTCATAAATCAACTATTTTTTAGATGCTCTTTAAAATGTTTATTCTCATTTTGCCGTTGAAATCTTCTCAAGACTACTTTCAGTGGCGTCATTTCAACTTTTTCTTAGGGGGGGGCAAACATTTTTTTTTTCTTAAAATTTACTTACAAACGGGTACTCAAATTTGGCCAAAACATTTTTAATTTAATTAATTGTTTAATTTTGTACAATTTGTATACTCGTAGATGTATTTTGGAGTATTTTATTTAGAATAATATAAAATTTTATAAAAATCAGAGCCCTTGGGGGGGGCAAATGCCCCCCCCCCCAAATGACGCCACTGACTACTTTACTCTTATTCTTTATAGGAAAGATAGGAGGTTGCCATGGTAACAGAATTTAGGGGTCTTCCACATATTACTAAACACGTTAGGGGGGAGGGGGGACCCGGGGGACTCTGGACTAAACGTTACTCATTGTGACATGGGGGACCCGGGGGTTACTTTAAGTGTGATATAACAATTCAAAGTTGAATTTATAAAATTTTTTGAAAGAAAAAAGGTAAAATGTTATGAATTTTGTATAAGAAATTTTATTCGGCGCGGGGGGGGGGGGTAGTTCTATGTAGGGGGGTTTCTTTGTATGTGACTAACTGTGACATGGTAGAAAATCGTCAAAAAGGCGTTTGTCCCCTTTAGAACTTTAGAAATTTTTTCCAATTTTATTTTCTATTTTATTGTGTATAAAATGTCCAAATTTGAAAGATAACCATAGTTTATTTCTAGCAGTCAACATTTAAAATGCAAGTTTTTTTTTTTATTAATTTGATGAATATAATAAAAATAAAAGTAGAAAATAATTTTATTGCTTTTTACTTTCTCTTACCCTATATATGAAATATATAGAGAGAGAAAGTATTGCGATCATGTCAAAAATTCGATGTCGAGATTTTGATGGATATACATGTTTTGAGGTCCCCTGAGTCCAAAAAAGTGGGTCCCGCAAATTGGTCTGTGTGTGTGTGTGTGTGTGTGTTGTCTGTATGTGTGGAACCATTTTTTTAGCATGAAGGAATTGAGCTACCGGATTGAAATTTTATATTTAACTTAGGTACCTTTGAAGAATCTCAAAATAAGCTTTTGAACAAAATCGGCCAAAAAGTACTAGTACTTTACTGATGTACTTTTTCAGTTTTTTTCGATTTTCTCAAAATTCCCTCCAAGGATTTTTTTTTAAAATTCATAAATGAACTATTTTTTAGATGCTCTTTAAAATGTATATTCTCATTTTGCCGTTGAAATCTTCTGAAGACCACTTTACTCTTGTTCTTCATAGGAAAGATAGAACTGGTTGCCATGGTAACGGAATTTAAATCTTTTTCTTTTTATTAGATTAAAAATCAATTATTATTTAAATTCCCATTTATTTTTATTTTATTTGTGTCTTTAATTGCTTAGGAGAAAACATATATCTCTCTCTCTCTCCACTTGCAAACATTATCGCCTGTCTCTCCGCCTTCTCTCATAGGCCTAATGTTAATTTCCTATAGGAATTTGTATGTTAATTTCGATTCAAAAGGGGGTCCCCTTTGGAACTTTTTAGGCATTTAAAATTTTTTTTTCCAATTCTTATGAAATTTTGTATTTATTTACGATTCTATATTGTGTATAAAATGTCCAAATATGAGATTAAAATTTTGAAAAATAACCATAGTTTATTTCAAGCAGTCAACATTTAAAATGCAAGTTTGAAACTAAGGTGCTATCGGAAACTAAATATATCTCGACACAAAAAATCTGGTGTGACCAGCACGGTGCACAACTTTCTCTTACCGAAGGGTAAGAGAAAGTTGTGTGCTGTGCGCCAGTCACACCAGATTTTTTTTATTATTATTTTTTTCTCGATTTAATTGTTCTGAGAATCGGTGACGTCATTACATTGTTTGAAATCAGGTTATATATTTTTAGACGATGGATGGCAGAAAGCCAGCTTTTTTAAGCGACTATCTCTTTCTCACTTCCTCTCATGGTCTTCCCTCTCTTTCTATTTGGGTGAATAAATCTCAATACATTTTATTTTCTTTTTACTTATGAAATGAACCAAGTTCCCAACTTGTGCTTCCATCTACCACCGATCCATAAAAACAAACAAAAGAAGTTGATGAATCTTCCAGGAGAGATCGCGCGCGTCGTTCTAAACGTCGCCGATGTCTCTTGTGATTTTTCACTATGATCCTTTTCCAGTCACTTATCAAAGGAAGAAGGGAAACATTTCTAAAGTGATTAAATCAATCTGTCCTGAAATCAAACAGTTTTCATTGAACATTTATTTCTGTGTTTCACTATGCTACCATTATATTAAATTTTAAATAAACTCTTAATTTAATTATCCATACATTAAAAAAAAGACATTTTTTTTGAATTGCTTTTACGAAATTAGTGGTTCATTTTAATTCAATGGTGGATTAGGACTTAATAAGTGTATGTTTTTATATGACGATGGCTTCGCTGTCATTACCGCGGGTTTTGCAGCCTCGAAAGACCAGTCTTGAACTAGAAAAAGAAAATTTCGAGAAATTTCAGGTATGTGTGTCATTATTTATTTCAACATCTATTAACAATTCAAAACGTTTGTATTGTTTTAAACCACACTTAATAATACTATTCATCCATTTCTTGATTTTATATTAAATTTAATTTTTTTTTAATTTACTGTCATTTCAAAAAAAATTAATTAATTTGAATGAATTTATATTCATTTTTAATACAAAATCTGTCTGCTAGCTAAGTGAATGAAATCAGCCAAATAAATTAAAAATTATTTTTAAATTTATTCCAGTAAAAATGTCACTTTGACAGATTCTTTTTTCAAAATAATTTTATTCAGGTGTTGCAGAGATATAAGCCCAAAGGAGTTGTTTTTAATTTATATATACATACTGATTTTTTTTTTTTTTTTAAACACTCACACTTTTTTCACATTCACACTCACACACACATTCACACAGTCTTTTCGGCAACTTAGGCCATATAAGACTTACGATAACCGTAATATTAATAATATATTTATTTGGGGGCAAGGTTAAGTATCTACTGATTTAGATTGTGTAGGTACGATTTTAAAAACATATATCTAAATAAATGAACATATACAAGCATCCTATAAATCAAAATTGATAAAATTTGGTCTAATTAGTATGCCAGTAAGTTTTATTATTTCAAATAATTTGAATTAAAAGAAATTAGAAAACATTTTGAGAACTAGGCATTTTTGGAAGTCCAAATATCATTTTCATAGTAATCTATTTACTCAGAATCAAGTTATTCAAAAAGGAATGAACACTTGAGTTTTTTTTTTTTTTTTTTTTTTTGAATTTTAAAATCTGAAAGTTGATTATCTAGAACAATGTTTCCCAACCTTATAAAGTCAACGGTACCCCAAAGGTGCGTTGGACCCCCCCTAACAAAACGACATTTTTTCCGCTCTCCGGAAAATTTTTTCCGCGTAAATACCTGAAAAAATCTGTTTTAATTGTATTAATTAATCAATTCAGATGGTGAGGATAGAGAAACTAAGTATCTTTCAAATCTGATGCTCCTCTAAACCCCCTTCTGTAATTTTTTTTAGGTTCTTTTTCGGCATTTAAGGCCATTTAGATAACGTCCCTTTTATCTCAAATGATTGATAGCCAATTCAATTGAAATAAATTTTCCTCACTTGGAACGGAACCCCAGGGTATATAATTTATATTTGAGTGCTTGACTAAAAACTTGATCTAAGCAAGTTTGCAATTTAAAATTTGTTTCTTTTAAATATCATCAATATTTTAGTGGCCCTCGGGGCTTGGTGTAGAGGTTAGCGTGCTAACCTCGTATACCAAACGTCGTGGGTTCGAACCCCAGGCAATCCGATGATTTTATTTAAGCCATTTGGATACCAGATGGCTTAAATGCCCTTTTTAGAAAGGTGTTTAAAAAACAAAACATCGATTTTGAAAAAACAAAAAAAAAATTTTTTTTTTTATTGGGTTTATATAAATTTTTTTTTTGAATTTTGTGAAAAAAAAAAAAAAAAAATATTTTTTAAAAAATTTATTAAAAAAAATATTATTAATAAAAAAATTTGAAAAAATATTCCTTGGTTAACTCAAGTTTGAATTTTTTTGTTTTTTACACCCCATAGAATAAAAGGGTCCAAATAAGAATGCCTGGACCCCAATATAGACTAATTCATAAATAACGGTTATCGTCAAAGTCTTATATGGCCTAAGTTGCCGAAAAGACTGTGTGAATGTGAGTCTGAATGGAAAAAAAAGTGTGAATGTTAAAAAAAAAAAAAAAAATATTTTAGTAATTATCTTTTGGGGTTCTAGGCATTCTTATTTAAGCCATTTGGTATCCAAATGGCTTAAATAAGATCATCGGACTGCCTGGAGCCCGAACCAGCCACTTTTGGTATGAGGCTAGCCCTCTAACCCCTACACCAAGCCCAAGGGCCCTCGACCCTTGGTATACAAGGCAGGCGCGTTACCAGAATTTGTTCTATAAAATATTGACAGATTTTACTCATTTTGAACTGATGTCAATCTTCTTTTTAGTATTTTTGTAACAAAATATAGACCTAATATTTATGTTTTTTTATAGATAAATGATAAAATTTTGAGCATAAACATCTTGTTAATATTGGATTAAAATTAGGTTAGAGATAAAGATTATTATGAATCCCACTATGAAGAAGCTAAAAACTCTCAAATTTAATTTGACTAAAATATAAACAATAGATAAATAAATAATCTAAATACCTAGTAATATAGATGAATAAATTTATCATACATACACACCATTCAGAGAAACTATGAAAATCAAACGTGGCTTTTTTAAGTATAATCATTGTTTTATGATAATAACTAATCTTATCTGTAAAACCGCCGCCCCATTTATTGAATATACAACTTTTAAGACTATTCTACTGTTAAGCACTAAGTAGATCAGGTGTTAGTTCCCAAATGATTAATTAGTTTTAAATAATAAATATGATTAGTGAAGTTTTTCTTTTGCCGCCATTGCATGATAAAAGTCTTTGGAAATATGTAAGTTTTTCTATTTACATATTTAATTTCGTTTTTAAAGAAATATATTGCTCACCTAAAAAAAATTGTGACACAGGGATGGAATCGAAGATTCAAAAATATTCTCTCTTTTCCATATGAAAACAAACAATACATACCGTGCTGAATGATACAAATAAAAAAAAATTTAGTGTTATGCACAGTATACAACTTTCAAATACCAAAGGTAAGAGAATGTTGTGTGCTGTGCTTATCACACCAGATTATTTGGGTCGACATATTTAGTTTCCGACAGTATATATTTTTCATTTTTTTCCTCCACTTAGCTCGCGACTATAGGAGCTAATAACAGTATCAAGATATTAATAATAAAGATACTGAACTTTCAGGGACACACAGGGATCTACACGCCTGCACCAGGGAGACACATTTTTCTTCTGGTCACTTTAGATCTATTGTGTGTGTCCCTGGTGCGGGCGTGTAGATCCCTCAATCATTTTTTGATCATTTTTACTCTGGCAACCTCGTAGCCTTCATGCTTTATTTTTAACACTCTCACAGACAAACCATTTTGGTGGACCCTCAAAATTTTTGACAAGAATACAATACATTCTAAAAATATTAAGAGAAAATACAAAGTTAATAATCAGAAAAGGATATTCGAAAAAAAATCCGCGGTGAATAAAATTAAAGACTTTGTAGTTAGCATATAACCCTATTTTCTTGGCCTTAGTATTTACTCTGGGCTGATTAAACTGACTTTTGTGATACTCAGTAGAAAATAATAAATTGATTTTTTAAATTATTGCTCTTGAATAATGATCTTAAAATAATCTTAAAATACGTTTTAGGGCGTTATATCATTTAAGGATATTATATTTTAGAACAAAGATTCAAATTCATGCATTAGTTAACTAAGAAAATTAATTAATTTTTGTTAAAAAATTTCTATTTCAAGCTTACACGACTCTATTGGTTTCTCTCTTATTAGCTATTAATATTTATTTTTCAAATTTATTCATATTAATTTTTTTCTTTGTTTTAAATTAATTGTGTAAAAGAAATTCATTATATTAATATTTTGAACAAATGACAGACATTAAAATTTTTTTTTATATAGAGGAATCTGTTTCCTCTTTTTTTGGACTATCCCCTTCTTTTACATTTCCTTTGTATTATATGCAGCATCCTGTTCATGCTCCATCTGTATTGGATTTATCAACATCAAGATAGGGAATATGATAATTTCTTAAAAAACAAAATCAACCATTTATTCTGATTAATTCTTTACAAATATAATTTCTATATATTTTTCCTTTAATTATAATGATGATTATATGGATAAATAATTACATATAAACCAGTGACTTTCCACATGTTAATTTATGAGATCTTTATCTTAATCAGGGACGTCAAACAGGCGGCTTTCGAAGAGATCTTTTTGGCCCCTGATTATCTAAAATAAATTGAAAATAGGACACTATTTTACGTCAACATAAGCATTTATATTAAATTCATTTAATTTGTAAATGTGATTTGGCCCGCGTGAGTGGCATGAATTGGCTCGTGTTTTAATCGAGTTTGACACACCAGATCTAAATAAAACTCCCGATTTCTGAAACATTTCGACTTTTATTTAATAAATCCATCATCTGAATTGAGCATAATATTTAAAAAAATTTTTGTTGTAATGACTGATGATGGAGTTAAATAAAGTCGAAACGTTTCACTGTTTTCAACTCAAATTTTGTTAGCTTACTTACTTACTCTTTCATACTATTTTTAAATTAAATCATATTGGTTATTAATTAATTTAAATAATTATGAACTGAATCTTTTAAATGACAACAAAAAAATTCAGCCTCTGACATTTGAAGTCTTCCCCGTGGGAATTTTATATCAGTAAGCATTTGCTAATTTTTTCCAATGTTGCTGTTATCTCAGATTTTAAAAAGTATATTAATCCGCTCGACTATCATATTTCTTTTTCTTTTTTGTTTAATCATTGATGATTCTTTTTCTCTTTATTCTTTAAATAAAAGGAGCATGACCTAATGTAGGTGCTTAGAATCAGTCTTGAATGGAATCAATCAATACACAAGCAGAAATTCTCTCACAAGCAACAGGCGCATTGCTCAATCATTACATTGAACAGGTTTTCCTATGAATGTGATCGCTATAAGAATAATAATAACAAAGACTTGTCCACTATTTCCTTATTTGATTAGGCCTATCGTATGAATTTCATAAGATTCCTTATTTGTTCAAAAAATAATTATTAATTTATTAAGAAAAAAAATATATATTAAAGACCTTTTTAAGAAACATAATACATAATTAACAAGGCGTTTTTTCCTTCCTGCTTATTACAATATTAACACTGTAGGAAAGAATTAATTTTTGTGTGAAATAAACGCTTGTAATAATAATTGTTGTTAACTAGCAAATAATTAAAGGATGAATTATTCTTTGATAATTTATTTCAAGATAAATTACCACTGGGAATTTTATTTTATTCAATCCACCTAGGGGCTAAGTGGCACAACTATTGAAGGATTAACCCCCCAGGAGAAAAAAGTCTTGGCTTTAAGTTCTTTTCATTTAAATAATTGATTGTTTTAAACTAGAATTCTGCTTGGTGCCAAACAGGATAGTCTCTTAAAAAAATGCATAATCTCCCTCATTAAAAAAAAAAAAATTTGCGCCACTGCTAGCACGAAAACACAGACCTTAAAACCAGGCAATATCCTGGCAACTCTTGAAGATCCTATCTCTTTTCCTTGTTGAGATTAACTCCTTAGTACATATGTTAGATCTCGCTTCATGTTGCAACCGAAATATGTGTTTGTTTCCTTTCCTAGAAGTGACAAAACATATACTTAAATTATTAGTAATTTTGAATATCAATTGTTTTAAATTTTGTCCAAATGCCCAAAATAATCTGATTAAAGGATTCGGAAGTGATTAAAATTAAGTAAAAAATTTAGAATTTATTGAAAATAGCTACTAATAGGGCTAAAATTTTTACTACCAAGTGGTATAAAAGCTACAAAAGGCCAAAAAATGTATTAAAGAAATAAGATAAAATTTTTGCCTTATTTCTATACTGAATTTTCCATCTCCTACATCCTGGAATCCGTGTTTGAACTTTTGATAAATTCTCCTGGAAAGGCCCTCCAGATAGATAGGAAGATGGGACATCTTCATTTGGTATAAATCAATATGCCTGAACCCCAAAAAATTATCGTATTCTCATGAGTATCCTTTAAAAGTCTAAATGACCTAAGATGCCGAAAAGTAAAAAAAAAAAAAAAAAAAAAAATTAATATTTGCTAAATCTACCAATTAAAAAAAAAAGTTTTTTGGCATCTTAGGCCAATTACTTTAAAAGATAGATATTATGGGAATACATTTAAGGGGGGGTTTTTAGGAATTTTTTTTCGGGGGCCCCAACTCTAAATTTTTTGCTGAAAATTTTTTATTTTTTAAAATTTTTTTTTTTTTAAATTTTATGTTTTTTGTTTTTCTTTTTTTTTTTCGAAAGTTTACGTTCCCGAGGAAAAAGAAGATGGGGTGGTGTTGGTGTATGTATATATATGTATATGTGTTTGGGTTTGGGGGGGGGGGGGGGGCCCGGGCCCCCCCCCCCCTTTTACGCCCCTGACATTTAATAAGGTAACTTGCATATAAGGGGAAGTGAGCTTTATTGGTGTAGGTCATGATTATCCTTTAAAATTTTATCAGGGTCCAGGCTTATTTATTTATACTATTTGGTATCCAAATGATTTAAATAAATTCATCAGTCTGCCCGGGATCCGAACCCACTCCCGTTAGCTTTTAGGTTATCAATATTGGTCATCATCTATCATCTCTAACCTCTTGGTCACAATGGGGGGGGGGGTCTGACAATCTGCATATCCGTCCCTGGTTCTACTTCCGGTACACCCAGTGGCGTAACGTACGCCTTACGTAAAATTTGTCTTTGAAAGGGCCTGGGGCCCTCAAGGCTCCGATAAAAACGGAAAAATTTAGATAAAAAAAAAAATTAATGAAAATTTGTCTTTGAAAGGGCCCGGACCCTCAGGGTTCAGGGATATACTGTATTTTAAAAATATTTTTGGAAGGTCTAATAATGGGGCCCGAAATAAAGGTTTGCCCCCCGCAAACCAGCTAAAAAACGTTACGCTACTGGTACACCTATATTTTTCGGCTGTTGATTTAGTAAATATTAATTATATGCATTTTCTTCACGAATCAAAACGTGATTCTTATACAGTAATTTTTTGGTTATCACAACAATATCTTGAATTTCAAACAAATTTTTTCAATTTCATTTAAGGTCTTTTTCAGCATCGAATGCAATTTAGACCCCTTCTCTATTTATTTCATTTGGTTTGGTAGTCAAACCAATTGAAATAAATTGTCGCATGAGATGCGAACCCGTGACCCTTGGTACAAATGACCAACACGCAAATTTGTAGTTTAACTCAATATTTATACAGCCCTATAGCATATACCCTAATCGAGACGATAAATCCTCGGCTTTTACTTAAATGACTTGTCAGTCCCGAGGAAGTACTTGATTAAAGCTCAAAATTTTTATTTCATTACCTCTCTGGCCTTCCATGCTCACTCCGAACCTCGAAAGTTCATAAGGGTCCCCCTTGAGATTTTTTCCCTTAGTGCACACCTCGTTTAGAATTATGCTGGTCCCTGGACCAGGTGTTCCCACTCAGCTTCCTTTCTCCTTGTTTCTGAGCTTCCTCAATGAATTAAAATAAGAATAGATTTGACACGCAGCAAAAACTTCGCCTGTTCTAAAAGGATAAATCGAGTTTCTATTAATAGTTCTGTCATTGAATAGGTCACTTTATAAATCATTGTTTAATTATTCTTTTTACAAATTTTTTGATAAA
>JAKCPI010007144.1:0-17372 GCA_023213315.1 Euborellia annulipes | reverse complement strand
AATTGAAAATATTTCTTTCTTTCTTCCTTTATTTCTAATTATATAATATGATTTATTAATTCTGATTAAAAATAACTAAAATGATAAAAATCTATTATTTAACTGTATGTAAAAGAAATATTTTTCATTCACTCGCTCTCAGTCCATAATAACAACACTGGTTTCTATTAATTTGGTCATTGGTTCTATTGCATTGGTAATAATTTCTCTGACCAATATGACCACGAGGATACATGATACATTGACAATGGCTTGGGTAAATGTTTTATATAACAGTACTGTAATAAATTATGTAGTGTGCAATTAAGAAGAATTTGTGATCTATGTTTGATTTTATCTGTTGTATTTTAGCCCTGATGATGGTCCTATATGCGACCGAAACGTTGGCCCTGGCACTTTATATTTAATAAAAAAAAATTGAAACAAAAACTAGCTGCGTTGCTCATTAGAGAATTTCTGAACCCACTCAAATAAATCATATCAGCTATATACCTCCAACTAAATCCTAAATAAACTAACAATCTAACTAAAATATGAGATTTAAGCCGGATTATAAAAAAAAAATTTTGAAAATCTCCTAACTAGCTTACTCTGCGTTTATGCTAAATGAGTATACAAGCCTTAAAATTCTGCAGGCGACCACGAACGAAGACCTCGTTGACACTGCGCCGGCTGAAGTGATGAAGTCCTCTGCACAAATCTTCCGTTGATAATCACTTCACTGGTTAATAATCACTTCACTGCACTATCTCAAATCCTTTGTTTCTTCTCACCGCATAAAACACATCGGATGGCCAAAACTCCAATCTGTAAACAAAGAAGATTCAATTACAACATGTAGTTTATAAACATAGATATCTAATAAAAGAGATTTGAAGAGCATTGATTATATCCATTAAACACAACCCTTAATAGATTAATGAATAAAGCAATTATAGTTTGGAGGGAAGGTGGTGTAGGTTTTCCGTGAAACATATTTAAGGGTAAAAATTATTTAGGATATGTGAGGTTTCACTAAGTTGTAAATGAAAGAAATATTGAATTTCTAACTCGATATATTTCGGGCTATTTAACCCATCTTCAGGAGTGCATACATGTGACTGCAGTCACAACTTAGTGAAACCTCACATATCCTAAATAATTTTTACTAATAAAGCAATTTCTTTAAGTTCAGATAGCCGAAACGTTATTATATCAATAGTATTTTTAAATTTATTATTGAGATTAGTATTACAATATTTCTTTCTTTCTTTTTTTCTTTCAAAAAAACTACCCACCTAGGTTGCATCTAATAAAAAGTAACCTACCACAAATACCGCATCCCTTCTTGGACGGTAAAATTGGAATCTAAGAGCTACAGTCCCAATTACGAAAAATGAAACCGAAAAAGACTCCTGGCTTGGATTTGATACCTAATGAGATGTTTAAAAGCCTCCCTCCGAAATGGCTGCACTACTTGGTCAATCTATTCAACGAGATTCTGGAAAAGGAAAAAAATACCAGGAGCTTGGTCCGAGGTGGAATTGTTTCTCCTACACAAGAAAGGACACAAGGAAGATCCAGAGAACTACAGAGGAATCGCGCTCTTGAATTCAATAACAAAAATATTCACTCCAATCGGCTTGAGATGTGGGCTGAGGCACACGACGTGATACCGGAGGAGCAGACGGGATTCAGAAGAACAAGGGGATGTATCGACCATGTCTTCACATTAAGCTCACTTGTAAACTTAAAAACAAGACTGCGAGGAAGATCGTTAATAGCTGTATTTGTCGACCTGAAGAGAGCCTTTGATTCTCTTAATCATGAAAGACTATGGACCAAATTGTCACAATGCGGAGTAAGTAACAAGATAGTGAGGTTACTTGGCTTTCTATATTCTCAGGCCCGGATGAGGGTGAGGAGTAATAACGAACACACAGATTCCTTTGACGTTACGCAGGGAGTACTTCAGGGAGACACACTCAGTCCTCTTATCTTTTCTTTCTTCCTATATGTTAGAGGAACGGGGTGTGTTGGGGATTAGTTTGGGCCAATAGGACATCATAATGCTTCTCTACGCCGATGTGCTCCTTGCAGACACTATGCCAGGGGCACAGCGACCACTTAATGTACTAACTGACTATTGCGAGGAGAATATGTTAACAATCAACACTAAGAAGACAAAGGTCATATATTTTCAGAGAATGGGAAGAAGGAAGACAGTGAGACCTCTTAGAGTGAAGAATGAAATCATTGATTGCGTCAGCACGTTTGTGTACCTGGGTGTGAAATTCTCATCTTCGGGAAAATTTGGAAAAGCGACTACCCATGCAATATCTAAAGCTAGAATGGCAGCGGGTAAAGTCTATGAAACCCTTGTCAAGAGCCGCCACACATCCTGGGAAACAAAAATAAAATTGTTTGATTCCGTAATAGCTTCAACTCTATTATATGCTTCAGAGATATGGGCCAGTCTATATGTGAGGGAACTTGAGGTGGTAAACGTGCAGTTTTTAAGCAAATCTTGAGGTGCCCCAGAAATACGCCAAACCACTACATAAGAATTGAAATGGGAAGAAACCCCATTTCTCTGAGTGTGGCCGAGAGGATGCTCGGTTGGTGGACGAAACTCCTGGGGATGTCAGATTCTCGTCTGCCTAGAATCTGTTTCAATGAATTGTGCACGATTGACTCTCTACCAAATAACAGGATTGATTGGAATTGGGCGACGCAGCTGATAAGCCTCCTACAGTAAGTAGAAAGGAGTAATGTGTGGTCCGAAACCAGGAAAGGAATCGTTTTGGAACACATCCCCGAGATCATTAAAGGTCTGAAAGAAAAATTATACTTGGAAGACCAATCAAGAGTGGCTGAATCCCGATATAATATTCATTATAAGTATATTATCAAACAAACAGAGGAAAGAAGCCGGCAAGAGTACCTGGATCTTCCCTGCCACCTTGACATGATAAGGATCTCGGCGCAACTAAGACTATCGGGGAGAGATCACGTTGCTCTTTGGACCAGAGGGGTGGGTCAGAGGATTGACCAGAGGGAAATATGCTCAATTTGGAATCTATTTGTGGAAGAGAGGTTAGATCATATTATTTTTGAATGACCAATTTATAAGCACCTTAGAGAGAAGTTTATATTGACGCAGATGGGAGACTGCACGCTTGAGGAAATTCTCAACATTCACGATATAAGACATATGAGAAACCTTTATAATTATATTGTAAACACTCTTTGTATAAGATCCTCAATTGTATGAAAATGTAGAAAAAAGCAGAAGAGGAAAATAGAAAGAAATTTTGTAATAAAAATCTCAATTCACTTTGTAAACCAATTGGTAATACAAATAAATTATTATTATTATTATTAGTATTACAATATTTAATAAATAAATATCTAATAGAGTACATTTAACAATTTTTGAATGTTTATTTGTTGGCAGTTGAAACGTCTCATCCACCCTGCCTATCCAGGTCATTGATCTCCTTTCCCATTGCATGGCATTTTACACAAATAATTGAAGGGAGAACTCTTTAAATCCTACTAAAAGAATTATTATTTAAGATAAATTTTTCTTTGGCTGGAGACTGTGTATAGTATTGGTGATGGGTAGGCAGCCAGGATTAGAAATAAAACACGAAATTTTATCTCATTCTACTCGTCGACGTTTCGGGTGCTAATCGCCCCCTTCCTCAGGACTGAGCAGGTGTTTTTTGCTATAATTGACACCTGCTCAGTCCTGAGGAAGGGGCGATTAGCACGAAACGTCGACGATAGAATGAGATGAAATTTCGTGTTTTATTTCTAATCCTGCTGCCTACCCATCACCAATACTATTATTATTTAAATTTATGCTGCAGCTGTTTCATATTCGGATTAATTATATTGATAGTTAAATAAACCACCATCAAATAAACATACTCACAAAAATTGTTAAATTTACCTCAAGTCCGAATCCATGGATATAGGGGTATAGGTATAGATTGTTTTAGAAAGTTCATTCTTGATAAAAAAGCAATTTGATAGCAAATAATAATAAAATGTGTTTGGGTGGGCTGACTTGTGAAATATTTATTTATACTTGAACTCAACTTTTAATCATTAACTTCAATGTTTAATTTATTATTATATTTAAATAAAGGCCTAGAAATAATTCTCAGCGAATTTATCAAATTATAGGCAAGAAATGGCCTGCCTATTCGGATAGGTGATATCACATAGCCCAATTATACTGTATATCTATGAATAATTTATATCAGCTGCAAATCAACTTTTAATAAAAATATTTCAAAACAATTGATGTTTTTTACCTGATATAAAGATTTTATTTTATTAATTTTTTTTCTTTTTAAATAAATTTAAATGTAGCCTTAACAAGTTTGATTAAAAACTAGATTGCACATGATAAATTATTTAACTTTATATATATAATTGTTTGATTGCTATCTGGTAAAGCCATTTCTTTGTTATCATTTGACACATTGTTCAATCATTATTATCAGATGTCTTTTAATTATATTTATAAATAAAATCATTGTTTCTAGGATAATTTGTCAAATAAGGAATATTACATGCATTTTTTTTAATATTTTCTTTTTTTAGATTATAAAAAAAAAAAAAAAAATGACAATTGCATTGAGAAAAGACCAGCAAGTCACCTGATATTTTCTTTTATTACAGCTGAATTTATTTTGACCCAATATTTAATGATTTAATAAATTATGATTTATTTTTGCAATCTTCTAGTTCAGAATTCCATATGTTAAAAAAATTAAAGAGATGTTCCTTATTTGACAAATTATTCTAGAGACTATTTTTTAATACAACTTGAAATATTAATTTAAATTCAATTTTTATTTTATAAATACATAATAATTAAATGACATTTAATAATGATTCAGATATATATCATATCATTGAAATGAAATGGCCCCTTAAGATAGAAATCAAACAATTTATATATATATTGTATATGTATAAATATAAATAATTTGTCAGGAGCATTCAAGTAATCAAACTTTTATTTTTATTTAATACAAATTTATTTAAAAAGAAAAAAATTTTAATCAAATAAAATCTCCATGAGTTTTCACATGTGATTGTTTTATTGTTTTTATAAAAAAAAAAAAAATTATGGAGATCTTTAGGCCATTGTAATTCTATTGTCACGTTTGAACTATGCAAGTTTTCCTATTTAATAACAATGAAATAATCACATGAGAAAACATTTGAGTGTGCTTTAATTTAATATTCTTGCAAGGTGTTGTTGGATTCATTAAGTGATTATTAAAAAACACTTCCTTATTGATAGATACACATTTATCATTTGTTATTTATTTTATTCAAGAAAGCATTCAGTTAGGTGAAATGCCAATTAAATCCTTTTTCAGATAAAAGGCATGAATTGATATGAAATGGTGCTCAGTGCAAAATATTTATTTTACCAAAAAGAATTGATTCAAGTAAATTTAAAGATTAAAAAGGTTAAAAAGCTTAGATATTATATCTTTCAAAATAATAGTGAAAATAAAAAATTAACAAGGAATGAGCTTCGAATATTTTTGAATATCAATATTTCAAATTAATTCATTTTTTTGATCTGAAAAAGAGATCCTTGGCATTTCACATAATGAATTTTCTCCTTTTCAAGTCAATTTATATGGAATAAAATATAAGTCTCATTAAACTATTCATAGATATATAATTAGGCTATTTGCTCTCAGTTTCTGGCTATGATTTAATAAATTCTTTAAGGATTATTATTAGGCTATTATTTAAAATAAATGAAAAATGTAAATGAATATCTAAAGCTTGAACTAAATAAATATTGCACCTGTTGGATGTGATCGTTTCTGTCAAAAAGGAAACCTGTCTGTTTTATTTTTAGAATCGAATATTAGAATCACATTGCCTATTTTATTAATTTTAAACGTGTAATTTAATAAATTCTAATGTGAAAACCTTTTAAGATGGAAAGAAATTGTGAAAAGAATAATTAGCCACTGATATTAAAATTGATTTAAAAATTAATCTAAACGCCATGGAAGTGATTTATTATTAATATTAATTTATTTAATCTAATAATAGTTAAAGAATATGAATATTAGCTCGATTTAATAGTAAATAGAAGTCGTATTTGTAAAAAATTGTCAGTAGAAAGAAGATACATTTGATTGATGTCACATTTAATTAAAATATTAAACAAAGGTTAGTTACGATTGAAATATTAAATTTAAAAGAATTACATACCTGTCAAAGTTGATTTTTAAGCTGAATTCTATTTAAAAATCATAAATTCATTATAATTAAACACAAATAAAATACGAGATGACAGATGAGCTCAAAGCCGGGAAGAAAAAGGAGGCAAATGTCAAGAGGATGCAAACCGTAAAAAAAAAAATATTTTTAACATTTATTTTTTTAAATTAAAAAAAAAATATTTTCTTTTAAATTAAATTATAATAAATTATTTTTTAATTGATTACTTTCTTTCAAGTTAAACTGAATTGTAAATATATTTTTTTTTTTTTTTTTTATGAAAAGAAAAAGTGCGAAAATTCAAAATTTTTAATTAAATTTTCTTAGTAATTATTTTACTTTCACGATTTAAATATTAAACTATTTATCAAAATAAATTTAATTTTAATAATTTTGTTCTTAAAGCAAAATAATAAAGAAATGCACTGAAAATAGGAGCCGAAATATTTGTAAATAAATTGAAGTGTTGAGAGGAAGATGGTTATTGTTTCTTCCTATCTTTAAAAATTATTTGTCAAAACTTAAAAGACTAGCTCAATGGGGGCAAAAAGGTGTCTTCTTCCCTCAGCCATGAGTGCCTCTGCCCGGCCTTGTTTATAGGCCTTTCCTGTTTGATAGGAAATAGGCGATTTCAATTGGCAAAATGAGAAAATATATTTCAAAGAGGGTCTAAAAAATAATTGATTTTTGAATTTTAATCAAAATCGTTGGGGCGAATTTTGAGAAAATCGAAAAAAACTGAAAAAGTACATTAGTAAAGTACTAGTACTTTTTGGCCAATTTTGTTTAAAAGCTTATTTTCACGCTCCAGGGGGGTGTCTAACTTTATAATACATGTTTAAATATAATATTTCAGTCTTTAAAACAAAATTAATTTTTGTTTTTTTAAACTTAGTTTCTTTCACTTCAATTTCAGAAGATCCATTAACAACATATTTTTCAATCAGCTCACAGATGTTAAAAATTGCCAACATATATCTATAGCCCTATATAGTTACACAAAGGATCATGTTTTTTTCTTTTTTCACAAAAATTTCATATACTATATATATATATATAAATATATAAACAAATCATCAATTCAACGACAGTTTAATTCCTATAAAAAACGATCTTAATTTATATAAAAAATATGAATTATATTATTTTCTAATCTTAAAATTCAAGTTGGAAATTGAAAAAAATTTCTTTATACCTGGGCTTTCTTGTTATTTTTTTATACATATGTTTGATATCACAATTTCAAAATATACTCAATTATAACGCCTCTTATTCTTTAATATTTTTTTAAATCAGTTTTGCGTTTTTCCTTTTTTCTATAAATAAAATACTCGGAACAATCCTTCACCCATTTACTAATTTTTTCATCAAATGTCATTTGACTTCCAACTTGAATTTTAGGATTAGAAAATAATATAATTCATACTTTTGTCTGTTTTTATATAAATTAAGATCGTTTTTTATAGGAATTACACTGTCATTGAATTGATGATTTGTTTATATATTTATGTATATATATGAAAATAATTTTTGTAAAAAAATAAAAAATATAAGATCCTTTGTGTAACTATATATATATATATATATGGTACATGTTGGCAATTTTTAACATCTGTGGACTAATTGAAATGATTGAAAATGCGTTGTTAATGGATCTTTGGTTATTGAGGTGAGAGAAACTTGAGTTTAAAAAAAAAATGAATTTTATTTTAAGAATGACATAATTTTTTTTTGTATCTAAAAAATGATTTGGTTATTGTTTTGTTGAGAGGGTGAATAATGTCTTAAAAATAATTGTTATTATTACAGGCCCTGAAGATGTCTAATAGGACGAAACTTATGTTCAATAAATAATAATAAAATATATGTTAATATATATATATATATAGATAGAAAGTTGGATTCATGTCAAAAATTCGATGTCGAGATTTTGATGTATATATACTAGGGTGTCCCTTATTTTTCGATTTTTATTTTTTTTTTAGTTATACCCTCTAATTTTTTTACTTATATTATAAAACACTCGTAAATAAAATTTGACCCCATTTGGAGTTCATTTACCTCCCCCGACCGTCTTGGGCGGGATTTTGAAAATTTTTATTTTTTTGCGTATACGTTCTCATTTTGTTTAGTATATTAAAAAATACCCACAAATCAAATTTTACGTCAATCGGAGTTCATTTAGCCCCCCCGACCCCCCTGTGAAAAAATTTCAAAATTTTTTTTTCTCGGATAGGTTATAATTTTGTTGATTCTATTAAAAAACACTCGCAAAATAAATTTTACATCATTCAAAGTTCATTAACTACCCCCTACCCCCCCTTGAAACATGCCCAGTTAGGTGAGAGAGTAATGGCGCGCTCCCGCGGCGACTTCCTATCTTTAATATGCAATTATTTAATTTTGTTGAAATAATTTGATTAGAAAATAATAAAACAAGAAATTAAATACCAATATTTACTTAAAAGTACAAAAAAGTAATAAATTTTATTTCCTTTTTTTTTTACAGTCGCGTCGAGCCCTTGGCGCCCCCCGAAACCAGCATAGGTTTATATATTTTTATATATATATATATGAAAATAATTTTTGTAAAAAAAGAAAAAACAAGATCCTTTGTGTAACTATATAGGGCTATATATGTTGGCAATTTTTAACATCTATGGGCTGATTGAAAATATGTTGTTAATGGTTCTTCTGAAATTGAAGTGAAAGAAAGTTTAAAAAAAATAATAATAATTTTGTTTTATTAATATTATGTCCTAGTATACTAGTCTACGTAAAGAATGCGACTAATTCTCGGTTAATATCTCGTGTTTATTTATTTTTTTTTTTTTTTTTTTTTTTTTTTAAACATTCACACTTTTTTCTCATTCACACTCAGACTCACACACACATTCACACTGTCTTTTAGGCAGCTCAGGCCATATAAGACATTTACGATAACCGTTATTTATGAATTTATATATATTAGGGTCCAGGCATTTTTATTTAAGCCATCTGGTATCCAGATGGCTTAAATAAAATCATCGGACTGCCTGGGGTCCGAACCCGCGACGTTTGGTATAGGAGGTTAGCACGCTAACCTCTACACCACGCCCCGTGGGCCTCGTGTTTATTTGCTCGTGTTTTTGTTACATTATTTTTTCAACAATCACTCTTAACAATAACTATGCTAGGCTATATTTTGGAGGCCGTAGGGCGCCTATGCTGGTTTCGGGGGGCGCCAAGGGCTCGACGCGCCTGGGGCGGGGGGGGCTCGAGCCACCCCTCGCCCCCCCCCCTCGCTTACGCCACTGGTTGAGACACATAATCCTTGAGTCATCTACTGATCAGCAACCCCAAAAACAACCCATCTCCATCATTACTAACTAATTCCCACACTCTTGAAAATGACCCCAAAAAGACAGCCGGAACGTAGAAAAAATCTTAACAACCAACGCGACTCAACCCGGGAAATTTATCTTCACTATACCAGTAGTATATAGTGTAGGCCTATATATACTCTGCTCCGCAAAAAAAGGGAACACTTTGTTTCTTCTTAAGAAGACCTATTCTTATCTAATTTTTGATTAATGCAAATTACTAAAATTTTAAAATAATCTTTGCTATTTTATTGGAAATTCTTATAAAAATAAAATTTTTAATTAATATCCAACTAAACGTATCAGAATTATGTTGTTTTGTCCCACAATTTAGATTATTTGAGGTAAATTATATATTTACAAAATAGAACAAGGTAATATTGACAAGTGAGATAGATTAGAATAGGTCTTGTTAAAGAAGAAATTGCGCCACTTTTTTGCGGAGCAGTGTATATTTTATTTATACCAGTAGTATATATATATACATATATATTTTGTTTTTCTATTAACAAGATGCTTTTCATTTTTCTATCTTTTCTATTAGATACGAATTATCTTAAGAGAATAGCCAGATATCTAGTGTATTTATTGAATAGGTAATCATCTTAAAATAAAATCTCTTATGGCCCCTATACACGTGAAGGGCGTCATCAAGGATTTCATCGAAGAAAATATTATTGGATTTCAATCAGAATTTTTTGGCCTCGAGGCCGCTACCACACACGTTGAGGATTTCCTCGAGACGTGTACTATTCAGGCCGGGCCTTGAGAAAAACACGATAGTGTATGTGGGGCCTTTATTTGATTTTCATTCAATTGTTTCGACCACAAGTCCTTCCTCGGCTACAATTAGTTGTTAAATAAAAACAGATAATATAGACTTATGATCTCATTAATTCAATCTGAGGATATTTTAGGAAATACGGTTACGTTCGAAGTGATCGAACAAAAATTAAATGATTTTTTTATATACCAAAGCCTAATAAATTTATGGAGCGTTTCAGGTTTTAATCCAACTTGAATTTTAGGATTAGAAAATAATATAATTCATATTTTTTATATATATTAAGATCGTTTTTATAGGAATTAAACTGTCGTTGAATTGATGGTTTATATATTTTTGTATATATATATATATATATGAAAATAATTTTTGTAAAAAAAGAAAAAACAAGATCCTTTGTGTAACTATATAGGGCTATATATGTTGGCAATTTTTAACATCTATGGGCTGATTGAAAATATGTTGTTAATGGTTCTTCTGAAATTGAAGTGAAAGAAAGTTTAAAAAAAATAATAATAATTTTGTTTTATTAATATTATGTCCTAGTATACTAGTCTACGTAAAGAATGCGACTAATTCTCGGTTAATATCTCGTGTTTATTTGCTCGTGTTTTTGTTACATTATTTTTTCAACAATCACTCTTAACAATAACGATCCAACACACACACACTCTGCTTCCTTGACTACTCATACTCTACCCTCCTTCCTCTCTTCAAAGATCGAGCATATCTGAAGGTCTTCGTGGCCTGGCGGACCGCCGGACCTCGCTTGTCTCCTTCGGTCTTTCCTCTCCGTTTGTCTCCACCGGTCTTTCATCCACTTGCCTTCCTTCTTCAGCTCCATTACCTATTCCTTCTTCGCTAGGTTCTCCTGATCCTACGGTTTCCTCATCCTATTTTACTTTCTCCTCTTGCCTTCTTTCTTCTGCTCTCTCACCTGCTCCAATTTCCTCTTCTTGGTTTGAACATATAAGGTCCATCCAATCTTTGCATGATTTTTCCCTTAATGATTCCTTGATGAGTCGCTTCCATCGGTCCATGACGCAATTTATGCTGGGAAACGTATTTGAGAAATATGAAAATTTTTTTTTTTTGATTCAGGGGATCTCAAAACGTATATATTAGGGTGTCCCTTATTTTTCGTTTTAAAGACTGAAATATTATATTTAAACAGTATTTAAAGTTAGACACCCCCCTGGAGCGTGAAAATAAGCTTTTAAACAAAATTGGCCAAAAAGTACTAGTACTTTAGTGATGTACTTTTTCAGTTTTTTTCGATTTTCTCAAAATTCGCCCCAACGATTTTGATTAAAATTTAAAAATCAATTATTTTTTAGACCATCTTTGAAATATATTTTCTTCATTTTCCAATTGAAATCACCTATTTCCTATCAAACAGGAAAGGCCTATAAACAAGGCCAGGCAGGGGCACTCATGGCTGAGGGAAGAAGACACCTTTTTGCCCCCATTGAGCTAGTCTTTTAAGTTTTGGCAAATAATTTTTAAAGATAGGGAGAAACAATAACCATCTTCCTCTCAACACTTCAATTTATTTGCAAATATTTCGGCTCCTATTTTCAGTGCATTTCTTTATTATTTTGTTTTAAGAACAAAATTATTAAAATTAAATTTATTTTGATAAATAGTTTAATATTTAAATCGTGAAAGTAAAATAATTACTAAGAAAATTTAATTAAAAATTTGAATTTTTGCACTTTTTCTTTTCATAAAAAAAAAAAAAAAAAATTATATTTACAATTCAAGTTTAACTTGAAAAGAAAGTAATCAATTAAAAAATAATTTATTATAATTTAATTTAAAAGAAAATATTTTTTTTTTAATTTAAAAAAATAAATGTTAAAAATATTTTTTTTTTTACGGTTTGCATCCTCTTGACATTTGCCTCCTTTTTCTTCCCGGCTTTGAGCTCATCTGTCCTCTCGTATTTTATTTGTGTTTAATTATAGTGAATTTATGATTTTGAAATAGGATTCAGCTTAAAAATCAACTTCGACAGGTATGTAATTCTTTTAAATTTAATATTTCAATCGTAACTAACCTTTGTTTTATTTTTTAATTAAATGTGACATCAATCAAATGTAACTTTTTTCTACTAATGACAATTTTTTACAAATACGCCTTCTATTTACTATTAAATCGAGCTAATATTCATATTCTTTAACTATTATTAGATTAAATAAATTAATATTAATAATAAATCACTTCCATGGCGTTTAGATTAATTTTTAAATCAATTTTAATATCAGTGGCTAATTATTCTTTTCACATTTCTTTCCATCTTAAAAGGTTTTCACATTAGAATTTATTAAATTACACGTTTAAAATTAATAAAATAGGCAATGTGATTCTAATATTCGATTCTAAAAATAAAACAGACAGGTTTCCTTTTTGACAGAAACGATCACATCCAACAGGTGCAATATTTATTTAGTTCAACTTTAGATATTAATTTCCATTTTTCATTTATTTTAAATAATAGCCTAATAATAATCCTTAAAGAATTTATTAAATCATAGCCAGAAACTGAGAGCAAATAGCCTAATTATATATCTATGAATAGTTTAATGACACTTATATTTTATTCCATATAAATTGACTTGAAAAGGAGAAAATTCATTATGTGAAATGCCAAGGATCTCTTTTTCAGATCAAAAAAATGAATTAATTTGAAATATTGATATTCAAAAATATTTGAAGCTCATTCCTTGTTAATTTTTTATTTTCACTATTATTTTGAAAGATATATCTAAGCTTTTTAACCTTTTTAATCTTTAAATTTACTTGAATCAATTCTTTTTGGTAAAATAAATATTTTGCACTGAGCATCACTTCATATCAATTCATGCCTTTTATCTGAAAAAGGATTTAATTGGCATTTCACCTAACTGAATGTTTTCTTGAATAAAATAAATAACAAATGATAAATGTGTATCTATCAATGAGGAAGTGTTTTTTAATAATCACTTAATGAATCCAACAACACCTTGCAAGAATATTAAATTAAAGCACACTCAAATGTTTTCTCATGTGATTATTTCATTGTTATTAAATAGGAAAACTTGCATAGTTCAAACGATAGACAATAGAATTACAATAAAGATCTCCATAATTTTTTTTTTTTATAAAAACAATAAAACAATCACATGTGAAAACTCATGGAGATTTTATTTGATTAAAATTTTTTTCTTTTTAAATAAATTTGTTAATAAAAGTTTGATTACTTGAATGCTCCTGACAAATTATTTATATTTATACATATATATATATAAAATTGTTTGATTTCTATCTTAAGAGGCCATTTCGTTTCAATGATATGATATATATCTGAATCATTATTAAATGTCATTTAATTATTATGTATTTATAAAATAAAAATTGAATTTAAATTAATATTTCAAGTTGTATTAAAAAATAGTCTCTAGAATAATTTGTCAAATAAGGAACATCTCTTTAATTTTTTTAACATATGGAATTCTGAACTAGAAGATTGCAAAAATAAATCATAATTTATTAAATCATTAAATATTGGGTCAAAATAAATTCAGCTTTAATAAAAGAAAATATCAGTTGACTTGCTGGTCTTTTCTCAATGCAATTGTGATTTTTTTTTCTTTTATAATCTAAAAAAAGAAAATATTAAAAAAAATGCATGTAATATTCCTTATTTGACAAATTATCCCAGAAACAATGATTTTATTTATAAATATAATTAAAAGACATCTGATAATAATGATTGAACAATGTGTCAAATGATAACAAAGAAATGGCTTTACCAGATAGCAATCAAACAATTATATATATAAAGTTAAATAATTTATCATGTGCAATCTAGTTTTTAATCAAACTTGTTAAGGCTACATATAAATTTATTTAAAAAGAAAAAAAATTAATAAAATAAAATCTTTATATCAGGTAAAAAACATCAATTGTTGATTTGCAGCTGATATAAATTATTCATAGATATACAGTATAATTGGGCTATGTGATATCACCTATCCGAATAGGCAGGCCATTTCTTGCCTATAATTTGATAAATTCGCCGAGAATTATTTCTAGGCCTTTATTTAAATATAATAATAAATTAAACATTGAAGTTAATATTAAAAGTTGAGTTCAAGTATAAATAAATATTTCACAAGTCAGCCCACCCAAACACATTTTATTATTATTTGCTATCAAATTGCTTTTTTATCAAGAATGAACTTTCTAAAACAATCTATACCTATACCCCTATATCCATGGATTCGGACTTGAGGTAAATTTAACAATTTTTGTGAGTATGTTTATTTGATGGTGGTTTATTTAACTATCAATATAATTAATCCGAATATGAAACAGCTGCAGCATAAATATAAATAATAATTCTTTTAGTAGGATTTAAAGAGTTCTCCCTTCAATTATTTGTGTAAAATGCAATGGGAAAGGAGATCAATGACCTGGATAGGCAGGGTGGATGAGACGTTTCAACTGCCAACAAATAAACATTCAAAAATTGTTAAATGTACTCTATTAGATATTTATTTATTAAATATTGTAATACTAATAATAATAATAATAATTTATTTGTATTACCAATTGGTTTACAAAGTGAATTGAGATTTTTATTACAAAATTTCTTTCTCTTTTCCTCTTCTGCTTTTTTCTACATTTTCATACAATTGAGGATCTTATACAAAGAGTGTTTACAATATAATTATAAAGGTTTCTCATATGTCTTATATCTTGAATGTTGAGAATTTCCTCAAGCGTGCAGTCTCCCATCTGCGTCAATATAAACTTCTCTCTAAGGTGCTTATAAATTGGTCATTCAAAAATAATATGATCTAACCTCTCTTCCACAAATAGATTCCAAATTGAGCATATTTCCCTCTGGTCAATCCTCTGACCCACCCCTCTGGTCCAAAGAGCAACGTGATCTCTCCCCGATAGTCTTAGTTGCGCCGAGATCCTTATCATGTCAAGGTGGCAGGGAAGATCCAGGTACTCTTGCCGGCTTCTTTCCTCTGTTTGTTTGATAATATACTTATAATGAATATTATATCGGGATTCAGCCACTCTTGATTGGTCTTCCAAGTATAATTTTTCTTTCAGACCTTTAATGATCTCGGGGATGTGTTCCAAAACGATTCCTTTCCTGGTTTCGGACCACACATTACTCCTTTCTACTTACTGTAGGAGGCTTTTCAGCTGCGTCGCCCAATTCCAATCAATCCTGTTATTTGGTAGAGAGTCAATCGTGCACAATTCATTGAAACAGATTCTAGGCAGACGAGAATCTGACATCCCCAGGAGTTTCGTCCACCAACCGAGCATCCTCTCGGCCACACTCAGAGAAATGGGGTTTCTTCCCATTTCAATTCTTATGTAGTGGTTTGGCGTATTTCTGGGGCACCTCAAGATTTGCTTAAAAACTGCACGTTTACCACCTCAAGTTCCCTCACATATAGACTGGCCCATATCTCTGAAGCATATAATAGAGTTGAAGCTATTACGGAATCAAACAATTTTATTTTTGTTTCCCAGGATGTTTGGCGGCTCTTGACAAGGGTTTCATAGACTTTACCCGCTGCCATTCTAGCTTTAGATATTGCGTGGGTAGTCGCTTTTCCAAATTTTCCCGAAGATGAGAATTTCACACCCAGGTGCACAAACGTGCTGACGCAATCAATGATTTCATTCTTCACTCTAAGAGGTCTCACTGTCTTCCTTCTTCCCATTCTCTGAAAATATATGGCCTTTGTCTTCTTAGTGTTGATTGTTAACATATTCTCCTCGCAATAGTCAGTTAGTACATTAAGTGGTCGCTGTGCCCCTGGCATAGTGTCTGCAAGGAGCACAATCGGCGTAGAGAAGCATTATGATGTCCGATTCGCCCAAACTAATCCCCAACTCACCCCGTTCCTCTAACATATTTTATTATTCACTAGGAAGAAAGAAAAGATAAGAGGACTGAGTGTGTCTCCCTGAAGTACTCCCTGCGTAACGTCAAAGGAATCTGTGTGTTCGTTATTACTCCTCACCCTCATCCGGGCCTGAGAATATAGAAAGCCAAGTAACCTCACTATCTTGTTACTTACTCCGCATTGTGACAATTTGGTCCATAGTCTTTCATGATTAAGAGAATCAAAGGCTCTCTTCAGGTCGACAAATACAGCTATTAACGATCTTCCTCGCAGTCTTGTTTTTAAGTTTACAAGTGAGCTTAATGTGAAGACATGGTCGATACATCCCCTTGTTCTTCTGAATCCCGTCTGCTCCTCCGGTATCACGTCGTGTGCCTCAGCCCACATCTCAAGCCGATTGGAGTGAATATTTTTGTTATTGAATTCAAGAGCGCGATTCCTCTGTAGTTCTCTGGATCTTCCTTGTGTCCTTTCTTGTGTAGGAGAAACAATTCCACCTCGGACCAAGCTCCTGGTATTTTTTTTCCTTTTCCAGAATCTCGTTGAATAGATTGACCAAGTAGTGCAGCCATTTCGGAGGGAGGCTTTTAAACATCTCATTAGGTATCAAATCCAAGCCAGGAGTCTTTTTCGGTTTCATTTTTCGTAATTGGGACTGTAGCTCTTAGATTCCAATTTTACCGTCCAAGAAGGGCATGCGGTATTTGTGGTAGGTTACTTTTTATTAGATGCAACCTAGGTGGGTAGTTTTTTTGAAAGAAAAAAAGAAAGAAAGAAATATTGTAATACTAATCTCAATAATAAATTTAAAAATACTATTGATATAATAACGTTTCGGCTATCTGAACTTAAAGAAATTGCTTTATTAGTAAAATTATTTAGGATATGTGAGGTTTCACTAAGTTGTGACTGCAGTCACATGTATGGCACTCCTGAAGATGGGTTAAATAGCCCGAAATATATCGAGTTAGAAATTCAATATTTCTTTCATTTACAACTTAGTGAAACCTCACATATCCTAAATAATTTTTACCCTTAAATATGTTTCAC